>JAUMJL010000211.1:0-28868 GCA_033558185.1 Dromococcyx pavoninus
CGGCGCGACCCAACCCGCTGCCGCCGAAAACAAGCGCTGACTGATGGCCGCCCCAGCCAATGGGAGAGCGAGGATGGCGGAGGGGGCGGGGACAAACCGGCGGGGCGGGGCGCCGCAGCCAATCGCAGGGCGAGTTTGGTTGGCCGGTTGGGGTAGAAAGAAAAAAAGCGGGGGGGGGGGGAGGGAGAGGGAGTGCGGGGGGGTGGGGGCCGTTCTCAGAGCGGGGCGGGGCCGCGGGGCATTGTGGGAAGGTGGCGGACCGGGGCGGCGGCGGAGTGCGGGGCCTGGGGCGGGGGCGGCCCGGGCCTTGCGGTGGCGCCTGAGCCTGCGGAGGCCCCGGAGCCCAGCGGGTCTGGCCCTGCCTGGGAGAAGGGCCCCGGCCCAGCCCGGCTGCCGCCCACGGCTGCGGCAGCGCTGGAGGCTGAGGCGCAGGAGCGGCCGCCCAGCTCTCCAGGCCTCGGTGCTGCCGGGCGCGTCCCGCCGGAGGTGCCCCCTCAGCCCTCCAAACAGGGGCTTCAGAGCTGCCTTTCACCCTTGGTGTGCCCGTGACTTCTTGCTGGGTCATGGAATCACAGAATCGCTCGGTTGGGAAAGACCTTTGAGATCGAGTCCAACCTGTCCACTGCTAAACCAGATCTCTGAGAGCCTCGTCTACCTGTCTTTTAAACCCCTCCAGGGATGGAGGCTTCACCACCTCCCTGAGCAGCCTCTGCCAGTGCCTGAGAACCCTTTCAGTGAAGAAGTTTTTCCCAATGTCTAATCTGAACCTTCCCTGGTGCAGCCTGAGGCCGTTTCTTCTCATCCTGTCTCCTGTCACTTGGAAGAAGAGACCAACACCCATCTCACCACAACCTCCTTTCAGGCAATTGTAGACAGGGATGAGGTCTCCCCTCAGCCTCCTCTTCTCTAGCCTTAACAACTCTAGTCCCTCCAGGTCCTCACTCCACAGCCCCATGCCTCAGAATTCTCCTTATAGTGGCCTTCCAGTACTGAAAAGGGGCTGGAAGAAAGCTGGGGAAGGACTTTTCAGAAAGGCCTGCAGTGACAGGATGAGGGGGAACAGTTTTAAATTGGAAGGTGAAGTTTTAGATTAGACATTAGGAAGAAACCCATGATGAGGGTGAGTCCCTGGCCCAGGGAGTCTCATTCCTGTAGTCCTGTTACCCCAGGACCGCTCTCCTTGGATGTGGCACAACCCCCAGAGCAGGAGGTGCCGACAGGGACTGGGTACCTGGTGCCATGGTGACCTGACCATGTGCTCTCCCCATAGCCCTCCAGACAGAAAGAAAGGAAGGACTCTGAAAATTAAGAAGACTGTCTTCCTCTTTTTCCATGGCCAAATCACACAGCAGAAGATGCTGCCAAAATCCACATGCTGCAGCTCCCACCTTCCTTGCAGATGGATACAGTTGGAAGATGGTACTGGGATGGTTGTGTATCCTGATTCAACAGGAGCCCCTCCATCCCAGCCCTAAGGATCTGTGAGTGCCTTGGTACCTGCCTCTCATTTCAAACCTCTCCCCCCAGAAGGATGCAAAGCAAGACCTTTGGCTGCTCCTCATGGCAAAGTTAACAGGCACACACTTCACTTTCCAAAGGAGAAGTCACTTCCCACCATCCTCTCCCCCAACTCATCTTGGTTTCTCTTGCTCCATGTTCTTTGTTTCCCTTTCAACTTCCCTGACCCCTCAGTTTACCCAGCCTCTTGCCCTTCTTTCTGCAGGTGCCTCTGCTCCCAGAGCCCTTGCAGACCCCCAGCTTCAACACTGCCCATGCTGTCTGCCTGCAGTGTGTTCCCACACCTGCTGGGCTGGGCTCACACCCCTCTCCTGGTCTGCCCTGCCTGAGGTCTGTATGTAACCAGTCTTTTTGAAGGTCCAAAAGAGCACGATGGAGCTGTTAAATACCTGTCTTCCTTGTTCCCTGCCTGGCTTGTACCATGGCTTGGCAGTCCCTACCTCATGGCAGTCTGGCTGAGGCAGAAACACAAGACACTCACAAACAACAGGTTCTGCTTTCCACATGAATTCCACCTGCTCCTCTTATACCTCACTATTGCCATGAGCTCTTTGCTTCAATTAAAAGAAGATTCTAGCTTTTCATTTTCCAGCAGTCTCCCCATACTTTAACCTTTCCCAATATCAGTACTCACCTCCTCTTCTTACATTCCCCCACTTTCTCTTCCAAATGCACCACAACTGAGAGAGGGTTGTTAATCCCTCATTCCAATTTAAAGGGGACCTATAGGAAAGATGGGGAGGGGCTCTTAATCAGGGAGTGGACAAGGGGGAACAGTTTTCAGCTGAAAGAGGGGAGATTGAGATGAGATCTTAGGAAGAAAGGTTCTCCTGTGAGGGTGGGGAGGTCCTGGCACAGGTTGCCCAGAGAAGTGGTGGCTGCTCCATTCCTGGAGCTGTTCAAGGCCACGTTGGCTGGGCTTTAAGATCCAGTGGGAGGTGTCCCTGCCCATGGCAGGGGGTGGAACTGGATGGGCTTTGAGGTCCCTTCCAACCCAAACCATGCCACAATCCTATGATTTTGTTTTGGCACCCAAAAATGATTCTACAGGCAGAGATGCTCAGGACACCCAGCACTGAGGGCTGCTCAGCATGGTCCCAAGTCCTTTGGAACCCTGTCCAGGGATGGCAATAAGGAGGAAGGAAGACTGAAGTTCCTATAACCCTGCAGCACAGCTCTGACTTCAGGCAAGTCGTTCAGCCTCCTTTGCGTGTCCTCAGGCTGCGAGTGTGAGATAGACACTGTGTCTCAGGAGCCTGTTATTAGGGTTGCTGGGCTGCTTTCAGCCACAAGGTGCTTTGTGCTAGAGGCTACTGTTTTGGTTCACCTCCCCTGGGCAGGATCAAAATCTAAAGGCCAGGAGATCCTGAAGAAACTTCCACTGCTTGTCAAAAGAAAGGAGTAACAAAGTTTGCGTCCATTCTCTAGACATCAATTCATAGAATCATAAAATCATGGAGTTGTTTGGGTTGGAAGGGACCTCAAAGCCCTCCAGTTCCAGCCATGGGCAGGGACACCTCCCACTGGATCAGGGGGCTCAAAGCCCCATCCAACCTGGCCTTGAACACCTCCAGGGATGGGGCAGTTATGACTCTTTTGGACAAGAGAGTTCTATGAATCCTGATCAAGCTTTTGATTTAAGAGTGACAGACCTGCTCATCTCCAATCAACAACACTCTATCTGCTCTCTTCTGCCCTAATGGAAAAGTTTTGGTGCTCAGAGGGCTCACCTAGAAAACAGGTGACCTGAGGCTTCCCTCAGCTTTGTCACCAGGGCACTGGGTGGTTTCCCAAGCCCCAGCCTCCATTTCCCCTTCTCCACCTGGGCTGCTGTGTCTGTAGTCTCAGATATTCCTCTTCTTACCTTTCTCTCCCCTTGCAGCCTCTCACAACCGCTGCTGTCAGCAGATGTCACTGACTTCCAGGCATTCTCCCCAGGCCCTGGCTGCTGAGAGCTCTCCAACAGCGTTTGCTCTGATCAGCAGCCCCTCGCCTTAAGCAGGGGAGTTCCTGCTGCTCTGCCTGTTCTCTGGTGGAGAGGATCCTTGTGGTTGCTGTTGCTTCCCAAGTTCTGCATGATGGAGTCCTCAGCGCAGGAAGGACGTGGAGCTGTTGGAGCAAGTTCAGAGCAGACCACGGAGACAATCCAAGGGCTGGAGCACCTCTGCCATGAGGACAGGCTGAGAGAGTTGGGGTTGTTCAGAAGAGAAAGATCCAGGGAGACCTTAGAGCAGCCTCCCAGGACTGAAAGGGGCTCCAGGAAAGCTGGGGAGGGGCTCTTGATCAGGGAGTGCAGGGACTGGATGAGGGAGAAGGGTTTTCAGTTGTTAAGAGGGGAGATTGAGATGAGATCTTGGGGAGAAATGTTTTGCTGTGAGGGTGGGGAGGCCCTGACCCAGGTTGCCCAGAGCAGTGGTGGCTGCCCCATCCCTGGAGGTGCTGAAGGCCAGGTTGGATGGGGCTTTGATCCCCCTGATCCCATGGGAGGTGTCCCTGCCCATGGCAGGGGGTGGAACTGGGACTTTAAGGTCTCTTCCAGCCCAAACCATTCTATGATTCTATGACTCAGTAAGCATCATTTCCCAGAAAGCTGATCCTGAACACATCCAGCTACTTCAGAACAAGGACTTTCATGGCCCACACTTGCAGTAGTTAATATTGAGCACAGAGATGACCCCCAGGCATTTCCAGAGAGGAAGGTCTCAGCCCTGGTCTTCAGTCACTGGGTCCATCAGGATGGAGGCACACCTTGCTAGATAGCACCTGTTTCCAAGTCCCTTTCTCCATTCTGGCTCCATTTTTAAGCTGCTTTTGAGTTCCAGATGCTTGAGAGCAGAGAGGAGCAGGGACAGCCCAGCTGCATTTTGCTGCAGCTGCTTGATCAGCAACTTAATTGAGGAAAATTTTGATTGCTTAAAAAAAACAGCTTGCCACTGGATGGCGAGAATTGCTCCCATCCCAATGCAGGAACCAGGTGCTCCGAGCACGGGATCCCCAGTTCAGCCGCACACATTCACACGGGTCGGGTGTGCTGGCTCCGAGGTGAAGCCCCTTCTCCCTGGGCACCCCCAGAACGGGTCCCTGACCGAGCCCCGGGCCACGCTCGGCAGAGGGCAGCAGTGGAACAGGGACCCATGGGCAGGGACACCTCCCACTGGATCGGGGGCTCCAAGCCCCATCCGACCTGGCTTTGAACACCTCCAGGGATGGGGCAGCCACCACTGCTCTGGGCAACCTGGGCCAGGGCCTCCCCACCCTCACAGCAAAACATTTCTCCCTAAGATCTCATCTCAATCTCCCCTCTTTCAGCCTAAACCTGTTTCCACTCATCCTATCCCTGCTCTCCCTGAACAAGAGCCCCTCCCCAGCTTTCCTGTTAGGAAAATCCTGACAGCAGTGCTGACCTTGCATGAGCTGGGGCTCCCCCAGCATCAGCTCCTTTATCTCCTTCCCTGTGCTGCAGGTCCCTGTCTACAAATGCTACCCAGGAGGGCAGGAGAGGTGTTTAAGTACCTGCAAGGTGCTTAAGGTCTCCTCCTGCAGTCTGAACGTGCCGGGTGTTGCTGCAGAGCGGGTGCCAAACCTTTCAGCCTCCCCCAAAATTAGTTTTACAAGCTCCTCAGTTTCCTGTCATGGGAGATGTCACAAGGATGCTTGAGCTCTCCGAGAAGAGGAGGAAAGGCACCTGGATGAAACACACTGACAAATGCAGCCCGTGACAGCAATTGCTGGATTACAGGGTTTTTTAAGCCGTATATTTCGGTTTGTGGTGGCTTTTATAGGTGGGCACGGTGCATGGTAAATCAGGATAACAAACCTACATTTACCTCGATCCTTTCATCCCCTTAGGATCCCAATGCACATCATTTAATTGCATTCAAGCTGCACATAGATTTCATAAATAAAGGAGCGCTGAATTAGCGCGGCTGCTGCAGCATTCGCGCGAGTTGGTAACACAGGGGCTCCTTGAGCAATCAATCCAGCCTCGTGCTGCAGCATTTTGTCATAAATTGAGGTCAGGAAGAAATGTTCTCCCTACCTGGAATGCAGTGCTGCTAAACAAGCCGAGTACAGGCAGATATTTAAGGGTGTAGTAATCTATAAGCTCAGAAATCATTGCAAATATTCATTTGCCAGAGCTCCCGTGCAGGGGATGAGCATTGATTCTGCACAGGGGCAGGAGGAAAGGGATGCAGGGGAGAGATTATCTGCCTTCCATTAGGCAGAAGGAAAGCCAGGATGATCCCTTTGACCTTAAAATTGGAATCTCCTTACTCCCTTTGTCCAGCAAAGGGCAACAGAGGAGGAGAGAGGTGAGAGTCCTTGGAATGCCCAGACACACAGCTGTATCCCTGCATTACTGTGCTCTTTTCCTGGGGAACTGCCTTGCTGCTCGCCCTGAGAAGCAAAAATGGACCTCATCCCAAATTCCTTGCCTATACCAAGAAGGAAAACAAGGAACAGCCCCATGGATGTGCCCAGGTCCTGCTGATCGCTCCCTCCACCAGGTTCAGTTCCCTGTGTAGAGGGATTCAAATGCTGCTTCTGGAAACCCAGTAGCCTCATGGTCAAAGGGTGGATTCCCCTGGGTCTCCTGACCGTGTTATAGCTTTAAACTGCTTGTTTATCTCTACAAAATGCCTCGGAGACCCCACCCAGAGCTGAACCCTTCTCTGGAACTCGGTGCTGTCCCAGCCCTGGCCAGGGAGCAGCAGTTCCAGGCATCCTTGCCGTGGGCTTCCTCATCAATCCTCAGCTGCAAAATCCCTTTCCTGCTTCCTGCAAGGAGTGTGAGCAGTTCCTTGTGCTTTGGCTGGTTAAAAGGATGATAATTACCCTTAATCAGTCTGCAGCAAAAACACGGCCACGGCAGAAATAGGGGGAAGCCACGGTGAGGAATGGAACCCAATTATTCCAAGTCACTGATAAAACAGGATGAAAGAGGGTGGAAATTTTTGCCAGCTGTAAAAAGCCTGCCCAGCCACGACACTGGGGTCACCTTTGCTGTTGTAAGGACTTTTCCTACCTGGCAGTTGGCCCACCTGGCCATGGCAGAGCCTGAAAGCCCTGTGCCCAACAGCCCGAGAGGCTGCAGCGGGGTCTGTGGGGCAGCCCCATAGCTCATCCAAACCCTTCTCTGCAGCAAAGAGGTACTGATGGGCTTTAAGATCCCTTCCAACCTCAAACCATTCCACGATTCTCTGATTTTAAGTGACGAGGAGGCATTTTCATGGATCACATCTCAGCCAGGATCCTTTGCATGGGCTGCTTGTGAGCCATTCCCACACATAGAATCATAGAATTGCTTGGTTGGAAAAGACCTCTGGGATCATCGAGTCCAACTGTACCTGTCCACCACTAAACCAGATCCCTGAGAAACTCATCCACCCATCTTTAAACACCTCCAGGGATGGGATGCAGCCCTGCTCTCCCAGAGCAGAGGCTGCTTCCTCCTTTCTCTGTGCACTGATGGCAGGTTAGGGTTAGGTTAGGGTTAGGTTAGGGTTAGGTTAGGGTTAGGTTAGGGTTAGGTTAGGGTTAGTATGATTGGGAGGTGGTGAGAGAGAGGAGGAAACAGCCCATATATTGAAAGAGAAACCGCAGAGACAGGTTCCTCATAAATCACTTCTCAGCCTGCCAAGCCCTTACCAGGCATCTGGTAGATTGTGTTATGCTATCAGGAGAAAGTTTAATATAAAAAGCCAATAATCCCCTTGATAAGAGGAGTGATAAGGGACAGTGTGGCCTCGGGTCCTGCAGGAGCTGGTCCAGCCGTGGCAGGGAGCCAGGACCTGGTCCAGCTGTGGCGGGTGGGTGGAGAAGGGGTGGGTGGTGAAGGGGAGGGCAACCCGATCCCCGGGTCTTCAGGTGCCAGAGCTGCATCCACAAGAGCCGTGAGTGCTTGGAATACAGCAGGCAGCAAGGAGCTCCTCCCCACAGGCAGCCACCGTGTGCAGAGACATCCGAGTGGCTGCCATCACAGCAACTCCAGGGAGAGGGAAGGGAGGTGCCTGGGTGTCAGTCCCATGCCAGCCTCTGCTCTGGCCCTCGGAGATGCTGCTGGGAGCTGCGTGTCCCGAGTCACAGGCAGTGAGTCTGTGTGCAGCCCATCTCGGCAGCGTGCGGAGAGGAGAGAAAGCATCCTCTGCTCTGGGAGCGCTTGGCTGCATCCCGGGATGAGTGGGAACGCCCCACCCGAGGGATCCTGCTGAGATGAGCTCCATAGAAGTGCCTCCTTGTCACTTTAAGTTGGAAGGGGACCTCAAAGCCCATCCAGCTCCACCCTCCTGCCATGGGCAGGGACACCTCCCACTGGATCAGGGGGCTCAAAGCCCCATCCAGCCTGGCCTTGAACACCTCCAGGGATGGGGCAGCCACCACTGCTCTGGGCAACCTGGGCCAGGGCCTCCCCACCCTCATTGTGAAGAATTTCTTCCTAATGTCTAATCTGAATCTTCCCTCTTCCAATTTAAAACCATTCCCCCTCATCCTGTCACTACAAGCCCCTGTAAAAAGCCCCTCCCCAGCTTTCCTGGAGCCCCTTTTAGTCCTGGGAGGCTGCTCTAAGGTTTCCTTGGAGCCTTCTCTTCTCCAGGTTTAATAAGCACAACTCTCAGTCTTTCCTTGCACGGGAGGTGTTCCAGCCCTTGGATCATCTTTGTGGCCCCACTTGTCTCAAGTTCCTCTCCTTGTGCCCCAGGAGATGCTCCACCATCCCACACACAGTCCCTGCTGACTGTCTGCAGCAGCGAACTGCCTATGGCAGAGCGAAAGGAACCACGGAAAGAGAAACCTCAATGTAGTCCTGAGAGGCTGAAGGGAAGCGCAGAATTAACCCCTGCAGCTTCAAAGCACTGGAAACCACGTGGTTCCACATTAAAGTCAGCAGGGAAACTTTGCTCAAGGGTTTTGCTGCTATGCAGAGGCCACCGAGGTCGGGCTTGTGAGCAGGAGTAGGGGGAATCCTCTACCCAGCCCCATCCAGAACTGAGCTTCAGGGCTGGGTGCAGCAGGATCTGACCCCTCTGTCTTGCTGGCAATGAAGATTGGCTGGAAAAACAGGGAGAGTGGAAGGGGAGAAGCCTTTGAGCATCAGCCTGGTGGCACGGGCTGACAGCCCACAAGCTGCCAACCACCTTATAAAACACCTCAGAGATGCTGAGGATGGGGTGGCAGTGGGGGACAGCAGAGGGTGAAACCAGGCTGTGCCTCCTGGGGAGGGACTGGGATTTGTCAGCAGCTGGCGGATGGATGGCAGCTGAAGTTTAATCAGTTTGGGGGGGGTCTCAGTCCTGGTTTTACTGGAAAGAGTCCACAGCATTGAAACCAAAACTGAGAAGTGAAGGAGGAGCTTCTGGCTGAATCACGCCCCCTCCAGTGAGGTCCTGTCCAGACCACATCCAGGGAAGCCCAAATTTCACCAACTCGATCCTGCAAATATGTGGCCAGGTTTAAATGTTGGGACTCAAGAGAGGTTTTCAGGCAGGGGGACAAGGAAAAAAAACCCTTCCTTATTGAATTGCTTGAATTGCTGCTGTGGCTTTTTTATTTCTTCCTTTTTAATTCCAGGTATTCTTTGGGTAAAAGCAGGATCTCAGAGCCTACATTTCCATCGCAATGACAGCGTGACTTCCACCTTGTGTCCAGAGCTGCAGAGAAGAAAGTGTCTGCGCAGCCCCTTTCCTTGAACCAGTGCTGGAGCGGGGATGTAATATCTGAATAATTTACAAAGGCTCTTCATTAAACAGGTTTATTTTTGGCAGCTTTGTTAGACTGCTCATTTTAGGAATGAATAGGAAGTTGCTCTGGTCTCATTAGGACGTGCCTGTACCAATGTTTCCTGCTGGGGCTGGGACTGGGACAGGAGGAGGAGCAGGCGCTGAGCTCTTCTCGCTACTGACCAGTGATAGGACCCAAGGGAATGGCAGAAGATGTGTCAGAGGAGGGTTGGGTTGGACATTAGGAAGAGGTTCTTCCCCCAGAGGGTGGTGGAGCCCTGGAACAGCTCCCCAGGGAGGCAGTCACAGCCTGACAATATTCCAGAAGCATTTGGACAACACCCTCAGCCCCACGGGGTGAATGTTGGGGTTGTCCTGTGCAGGGACAGGACTTGGACTCGATGATCCCTGTGGGTCCCTTCCAAGTCAGGACATCCTGTGATTCTATGATTCCAGCCTATTGCTCCATCAGCCATGCCAATATAAACTCCAAGTGCCAGTGGGCAGGTCACCTGGCCAGTGAGGATGTCCCTACACATGGGAAGTGGGAGCGATGGCAGGATCTTCCCTCAGCTTCTGCAGGCAAGTGACCAGCACAGGAGCATGGGAGAGGTCCAGTCCTGCACTGGCTCCCAGCAGGAGGCTGTTCCAGCTCTCCAGCCACACAAGCTCACAGGTTTGGGCATGCTCAGGTAAGGCAAAGCTGTAGTAGCTACCCAGTTGCTATAGTGGAACATCACCTGCAAGGCCAGTCTGGCCTGTGCTGGGAGCCAGGGATGGTCAAGCTCTCGACCGAGGCACTGAGCGTCTGAATCATCATAGAATCATAGAACCATTTGGGTTGGAAAAGACCTTAAAGGTCATTGAGTCCAACTGGAAACCTAACACTGCCAAGTCCACCACTAAACTATGTCCCTAAGTACCACATCTACACATCTTTTCATGGAATCATAGAATCAGCTGGTTGGAAAAAAACATGGAGATCATCGAGTCCAACTGTACCTAAACCATGTCCCCAAGAAACCCATCTACACATCTTTTAAACACCTCCAGGGATGGAGACTCCACCGCCTCCATGGGCAACCTCTTCTGCTTCTTGACAACCTTTTTGGTGAAGTAATTTTTCCCAATATCCAACCTAAACCGCCCCTGGTGAACCTGAGGCCGTTTCCTCTTGTCCTATCACTTGTTACTTGGGAGAAGACACCGACACCCACCTCACTACAACCTCCTTTCAGGTTTCACTTAGCTGAGGGCCAAACCCTGCTGTATCCCCGTTGTCCATTCCTTCTCTCCCTGCCCCATTACAAAGCCCACACCAGGGTGGCTCAGCTTCTCCACATATAAAAAGGGGACCAGGGTGCTGCCCAGCCCTGGGGAGACCGTCTATCCTGTTTTCCACCCCTTATTCTGCAGGGACATAAAGCCTGCCTGCACTATTAATAATCCTTGGCATGAAGCTGTCACAGTTTCCACTAATATGGAGATGGCAAAGTGAAAAAGCTACTGCACAACATGCAGGAGGTGTCACAATAACTCAGCTGCTATATTGTTCTCCTTAAAAATAAATACCACAACAGCCCAGCCCGCATTGCCGGAGCCGTGACGTGCAGGGGGTTATTTTTAAGCAGAAAATGCACTGATTTTTAAAGATAGACACAGAGTGGCATCTGAAATCAATGCAAGCTCCCTGTGTGCTCACACGTATTCCTGCCTGTTATTCCCAGGCTGGCTTTCAAGGACCAGGTTCAACCTCAGCTCCGGCTTGCAAAAGGCCCCATGGCAACCAAGTCCTTGCAGCAATAAGGTTTGTGGGTGAATTCCCCACCTCTCTGCTCTCCCAGGGATGTGATTGATCCCCAGGGACACAAGCTGCAGGGTCTGCTCCTCAGAAAGCAGGTGCAGGACCACACTTTGGGAGCGATAGGACAAGGGAAAACTGTTTGGAGCTGAAAGAGGGGAGATTGAGGTGAGAGCTTAGGGAGAAACGTTTTGGTGTGAGGGTGGGGAGGCCCTGGCCCAGGTTGCCCAGAGCAGTGGTGGCTGCTCCATCCCTGGAGGTGTTCAAGGCCAGGTTGGATGGGGCTTGGAGCCCCCTGATCCAGTGGGAGGTGTCCCTGTCCGTGGCTGGAACTGGAAGGGCTTTGAGGTCCCTTCCAACTCAAACCATTCCACGATTCTATGATTTGGAGATTGGATGTTGGTTTGGGGCCGGCTGAGGTGAATTCCCTTCTCTCTGCCTTCTCTTGTGCTCAGCAAAGGGCAGGGTTGAAATAAAGCAAAACCAAACTCCTGGTGTAAACAATCCCGGTTCTCCAGCTTGGGGAAGGATGTGGGAATGAACCTCATCTGAGGGTGCTCCCGGGCGTTGGTTCAGACCTTGTGGTGTCACACTGGGGCGAAGAACCCGTAAGGAACTGGAGCGATGGCATCACAAGCAGCAGAGCTTCCCCATCCGTGCAACACCAGGAGCCACCGGAATTCTCTTTACCAGGAAGGGCCAAGGCTCTCGCAAGCGAGGATCCTCGCGGGGCAGGGAGCAGGCACCGGGCATGGGATGAGGGGCGCGGGCACAAGGTCTGGGGTGTGGGGAGTGGGCACAGGGTTTGCGATGTGGGGTGTGGGCACAGGGCCTGGAGCGTGGGGAACAGGCACAGGGTGTGGGAAGCGGGTACAGGATTCGGGATGTGGGGAGCGGGCACAGGGTGTGGGAAGCGGGTACAGGGTTCGGGATGTGGGGAGCAGGCAGAGGATTTGGGGTGTGGGGAGTGGGCACAGGGTTTGGGCTTCCAATTCCCCACACCCCGTGCTCCCTCCCCTCACCCGGTGCCCCCTCCCCACACCCCGTGCTCCCTCCCCTCACCCGGTGCCCCCTCCCCACTCCCCGAGCCCCCTCCCCACACCCCGCGTCCTCTCCCTCCCCCGGACCCCCTCCCCACTCCCCGTGCCCGCTCTCCTCCCCCCGTTCCCGGTACCCCATCCCCACATCCCGTGCCCTCTCCCCACACTCGGTTCCGCCTCCCCACTCCCCGCTCCCGGTGCCCCCCGCTCCCCCTCCCCGCCGCTCCGCGGTGCCGTGCGGGGCGGTCCCGCCGTGGGCGGGCGCGGCCGTGGTCCCGCCCGGCCCGGGGTAGGCGGCGGCGGGGCGGCAGGTGGTGCCGAGCAGCCGCAGGACGGAGCGGGCGCCGCAGCCGCCATTAGACAATAGCGGCGGCAGCGGCGGCAGCGGCGGCCGCGGGGCCGGGGCGGCCGGGGCCCGGCGAGGACAAAGGCGGCGGGGGCAGCCCCGGGGCGGCGGCGGCAGCGGCGGCACCGGGCGGGGGCCGAGCCGCGGCCTGACATGATGTTTCCACAAAGCCGGCACTCGGTACGAGCGCGGCCGGGGCGGCTGGGGCGGGGCCGGTACCGGGTACCGGATATCGGGTACCGGCACCGGTTACCGAGCACCGGGGTGGGGAGGGTGACCGAGCGCCTCCCGCCCCGCCGCAGGGAGGGAACGGCGATCCCCCCCCCCCACCCCACCCGCCCCGGTGACCGAGCGCCCCCCGCCCCGGGTGGTGCCGGGGGGACGGCGGGGACGGGTGACCGGAAGCCCCCGGGATGCAGCCGGTCTGGAGCTGCCCCAACCGGAGCCGTGGGCTCAGGGTGACCGAGATGATCCCAGCCGGTGCTGGGGGATCAGAGTGACCGGGAGCCTCCGGGATCCCCTCCACCCCGGAGCCGACTCGTTCGTAACGAAAGAGTGGGATGACTGGGAGCCCCCCGGATTCCCCCCCCCACCCCAACCGGTGCCGAGGGGTCAGGGTGACCGGGAGCCTTCGGGATCTTCCTGCTCCAGTGAACGAGTACCTCCTGTCCCACCGCAGTGAGGGAATCGCGATCCCCCCCTCCCCGGATGGTGCGGGCAGGGGGTGACAGGGATGGGTGACCGAGAGCCACCGGGGTAAACGAGAGCCCGGGGCATCCCCTCCTGTCCCAACTGGTGCCGGGGTGACCGAGAGCCCTCGGAGCTGCCCCAGCCAGTACCGAGGGGTTGGGGTGACTGGGAGCCCCCCCAGATCCCTCCAGCCCGTGCCGGGAGGTTGAAGTGACCAAGAGTCCCCAGGATCCCCCTGACTGGTGCTGAGGGGTCGGAGTGACCGAGAGCATCCAGGATCCCCCTGCCCCAGAGTCACCCCAACTGATACCGAGGAGCTGGGGTGACCAAGAGCCCCCAGGATCCCGCAGTCCCAGTGACCCTGCACCTCCCGCTGCCGCTGTCTGGGATCTCCTACCCTGGATGATGCCAAGGGGCAGTGGGGCCTGGGTAGCACTGATGACCTTGGGGACTTCTGGGACCAGAGATTCAGGGTGCCCCACTCGCCCCTGGGCTGTTTTAGGGGCATCTCAGCCCGGTGGGGGACAGGCAGGCTCCCCGCTGGTGCCCAGCGCTGTCTCCTCTCGTTCCAGGGCTCCTCTCACCTGCCACAGCAGCTGAAGTTCACCACCTCCGACTCCTGCGACCGCATCAAGGATGAGTTCCAGCTCCTGCAGGCCCAGTACCACAGGTACGTCCTCCGGGGTGGTGGTGGGGGGAGGCTGACCTGAGGGCTGTCCCGCTCCTCCGTCCTCCGAACGGGAACGCCGAGGAGGGGACCCGACTGCATCGCTTGGATCACCTTAGGCTGTGAAGGAGAACTTAATGCAGGGGGATTAAGCTCGTCCACTTGGGAGCCCAGCGAGGGGAATGTGTGGCTTCCCTCTCCAAGCCAAGGTCTTTCCTCTGAGCACTGCTCGGCCAGGATCGCGCGGAAGCTTGCCAGGCCTCCCGTGTCTTGCTGGGAGTTCTCCTCGGCTCTGCTCCCTGGCTGCCATTCTTGGCCGGCGAATGCTGCAGGGAGCACTCCAACCCAACGGCTTCCGCTTCCCTGCGTGAGTGTGTGTGTGTGTGTGTGTGGAAATACTTCTCCTGACCCGAAAGCTGGCGCCTTGCGACGCTCTCTTGCCTCGTCTGTGTCTGCGTGGCTGAAATAAACGGGAAGCTCTGGGGTTAAATCAGCTGGGTGATGCCCTCTGCTGCGAGGTGCCCGCTGTGGTGCCGCTCGCCTGCGACATCCCCGCCTGTCTTTTCCCAGCCTGGGCTCTTCCAGCTCCCGGGTTTGCGGCGCTTTCCTTCTGGCAGGAGGGAGGAGGCAGAAAACCTGCTGGGAAATGACCATTTCCTGGTGTCCTGTGTCTCCAGGCAGTGCCAGCGAGGGAGCAGGGGAGCCCAGGAAACATTCCCAGCCCCTCCTCCCCTCCCCTTGGACTTAATCTGCTCAAGAAGAAGCAGGTTTTGTGTAGGTGAAGCTGTTTCTTGTTTGAAACATAAAACCCCAACACATGCCGGCTGCAGTTGCTCTGCTGGTGAGTTTTGGAGTCTCATAAAACACTGGAAGCAGCGGCACTTTCTCTGAAGGGTGTGAAGAATAGAGAGGAGAGGAAAAATCCTTGCTTTTGGAGGGATGTGCTGCTTTTGGGCCTCCTCCCCACCAGCCAGAAATGGATCTGTTTTTGGTTTTGAAGTTGTATTGGAGCATCTCAAGTGCTGCTGACAGGCCTGGGCTAGAAGCCATCGGCTGACGGAAGGCAAACGCCCTCCCGGGGCAGCCCCCTCGGCTTCTGCCCAGCTTTCTGCTTCCCACCAAAGGGATTGCTTGGAGCAGGCCCGTGTCCAGCCTTCTCCTGAACGTGTCGGTGGGACCAGCTGGGAAGGTGGGAGCGGGACGTGTTGTGGTCACTGCTGTGCAGCACAGCGTGACCCAGCTCCGACCGCCCCTTGGAGGCTGGATGGTGGTGACCACAAAGCCAGCCTGGCTGGGACTGGGGCCGTGCAGGAAGCAGCTGTTCTGTGGCCATCAACTCTCTCACCTCCTGTTTGTGGTTTTCTTACTGTTTTCTGGCTTTTCAGCTTGAAGTTGGAATGTGACAAACTTGCCAGCGAGAAATCGGAGATGCAGCGTCACTACGTGATGGTAAGGACGAGTTCAGTCGTAGAACCAGAGAATGGTTTGGGTTGGAAGGGACCTTAAAGATCCCCTAAAGCTGGGAGCGCGTGGGTGGTGTGGGTGCAAACACCAGTGATGTTCTGGCTTCTGCTGGCAGGGAGCCTTCGCCCCGTGGAGCCGCAGGTCTCTGGGAAAGGCTGGTGCTGGCTTTTCGGAATGTGGGGTGCTTTGATGTTTTGTGTGGTCTGCATGCAGTGGATTGGTGGGTTGTGGGGAAGTGGCAGAGATTGTGGGATGTGGAAAAGCCCAGTGGTGGGCTGTGTGCTGGCTCTTTGGCCTTGGATCTGTTTGACCTCCCTCCCGTGGGTGCTGGCGTGCGGTGTTTGGGCCTCCAGTAGAGTCGTGGCCAGTGAAGGACAAAGCAGCCTTCTGAGAAGCCGTGAAGGTGGGAAACCTCCCAAGCCTGGTGGGAGCTGGAAGCAGAAGCTGTCGCTGTGTGAGAGCTGAACCATCCACACCCTCTCGTGACCCCAGCAGCCTCGCAGAGCCGCGGTGCGAAGCGCCGGCGCGTCTCACCCAGCACAAAGTGTGCAGATCCCAGGGCAGAGCCTGGCAGAAAGCACGAGACCCGGTGCCAGCCGTGGGCAGCAAGCTTTGCCATCACTCTCTGAAGAGAAATCCACCAAGAAACAGCCATGTTCTTGTAGGCAGGGGGACGGTTTCCCTGCCAGGTAACGCTTCTGTCTCCCTACGTGTGGAAGAGCCCTCGTGGCAGAGATGCCTGGCAAAGCCATCGTCTGTTCCTTTCCTATCAAGGAGTTAACAGGAGGTGGTGATGCTCTCCATAAAGATGAGCCGGTGCCTGCTTGCCAGCTGCTGCACCTGCCCTGGAAAGAGGAGATAAGATGTAGACATTAATACAGCAGCTCTTCAGAGGAGAGCCAGGACTTTAAAACCACAAATAAGGGAGGTGGCCCCTCCATCCCCGTCTTGTGCCCGTGTGTCCAGACTCTGAAGCTTTATGGGGCCAAGGGGAAGAGGTCACAGCTTTCCTTGTGTATTAGTGGGGAATCTTAGCCCACTCCCACAGATAAATGATGACTTCCAGGGCCTTGCAGCCTCGTAGAATCACGGAATGATTTGGGTTGGAAGGGACTGCAAAGCCCTATTCCACCCCCCTGCCATGGGCAGGGATACCTCCCACCAGAGCTGCTCAAGTCCTCATCCAACCTGGCCTTGAACGCTTCCAGGGAGGAATCATCCACAACTTCCCCGAGCAACCTGTTCTGTGAAGAATTTCTTCCCAATGTCTCATTTCCAGGTGTGGCTGGGATGGATTTTTTTTTCCCTTTAATGCTGACAGTCACCAGAATTGATTCAGGCTCTGGTTGGTGGCGGCAGAGGGGAAGGGCTATCGCTTGTTGTGCAGCACTGGAGGCTTTGCAGGCGCAGCAGCTCCTGCCTCATCTGCATGGCTGAGCTGGAAGTCACACGGAGCTGCCGTCGCTCCCCCAGCAGAGTCACGGGGAAGCGAAGAGGAGGCTTTCTGTGAATGTGCAAAGCTGCTCCAGCTGCTCCCATTTTGGAATAACTCACAATTAGCAGCTTCGGGGGGTCGGGCTCCTGCTTCCTGCTTGGTCTTCAGAATGCAAAGGAGCCTCGAGAGGCGGCAGCGGCAGAGCAGCCCCTGAGATCGTGGTGATGCTGAGATGGGCACTTTGCAGGCTGGTGGCGTCGTTACCAAAACACCAGGGATCTCCTTGAATTAAATGAGTGCAGCTGTGGATTTGTCTTTCATAGAATCATAGAATCACCTGGTTGGAAAAGACCTCTGAGATCATCAAGTCCAACTGTCCCTGTCCCCTTATTAAACCACGTCCCTCAGAAACTCATCTGCCTGTCTTCTAAACACCTCCAGGGATGAGGACTCAACCCCCTCCCTGGACAATTGTTCCGGTGCCTGAGAACCCTTTCAGTGAAGAAATTTTTCCTGATGTCTAATCTGAACCTCCCCTGGTGCAACTTCTTTCCCTTCAGAAGAATCAGGATCACAGCCTTCAAGCTGAGGGGGGAGGTTTCTAAACTCTCAACCATCAGCTTTAAACCAGCTTTTTCCAGGGGTCAGGAATTAGCTTCTCCTGCCAATAGGTTGCTGCTATGTGGGGGGTTTTTTGGGTGGGTTTTTTTGTTCCACACAGCTTCTCCCCAAACAGCTGGAGCTGCGTGCAGCTGGATGTGTTACTTGCTAGACAAAGCCCAGTTGTAATCTCTTTCATTTGCTGCTGAAGCAGCCACGTGGGCCTTGGGCAAAGCTGGTGGAGTGAGGCTGCCTCTCTTTTGGCCGTGGATATGAGAGGCTGTGGAGCCGTGAGCCGTTTCCAAGGTTTGAAGCAGCATCACTCACTTTCACCTTGATGCAGACTCAATGGTGTCCTCAAGGGATCTTGCACAGTGCCCACTCAGAGTGGTTTGGGTTGGAAGGGACCTTAAAGACCACGTGAGGTCTGGGAAACCTCCCAAGCCTGATGGGAGCTGGGAGCAGAAACTGCTGCTGTGCAAGAGCTGAACCCTCCACAACTTCTGGTGACCCCAGGAGCCGTGGAGCCAGGGGTGGGCGTCTCAGCGACGCCTCTTGACAAACCAGGTGCCTCTGCCTTGGACCTGGAGAGGGTCTTTGCCTCCTGTTGTCTTTATTTCCCTTGTAGAAGACCTTGCAAGGAAAGCAGTGGCAGTTCCCAGCTCTGTGGAGCCTCTTTGCCTGTTGGAGACTTGACTTACCATTTCTTTTTGTTCTCTTCTCCCTTGCTCTACAGTACTATGAGATGTCCTACGGGCTGAATATTGAAATGCACAAACAGGTAGGGGGCAGGCATTTCCAAGGGCTCTAATTCCTGGGGAGGGTGGGTTGGCTGCCCTGCTCTGCCCTCTCTCACCTCAGTGGTATTTGAGAACTAGAAATGCCATGAGCCTGTCTGGTGTCAGAGCTGCCTTCAGAATGCAGGGACCCCCAGGCTCCTGGGGTGACGGTGCTGGACTGAGGGCTGTGGGTGTGCTCTGGTTCTCCCCAGGGCTTCAGCAGGTGTTTAAACACCAGACAAGGCAGTGCAAGCAGGGTGTGGAGCTACAGGGTCTGTCAACAGACCTTGAGTCTGATGTGGAGGGCAGGGGATGGCTCTGAGTCACTCCCAACCCTTCTCCCAGGCACCGGGTGGCTTCCTGGGCCTGCTGCCTTTCCTGGTGCCCAGGAAGGCTTGTTGTGATCACCCTGATGTTAGAAACACCAGCAAGGCTTGTTGTGATCACCCCAACATCAGAAACACCCTTGGCTCCTGCCAGGCTCTTGCTGCAGTCAGACCAGAGAGTGCTTCTCTTGGGCTGTGATTAGGTAAGGCCATGGCAGACCTTCTAAGAAAACCTCCTTGTGATGGAGAGGCTGTTGCAGCCTGGATAAGTTTGTTCATTACCCTGGCTCGTGGTTAAGTTGTTAATTATCCCCTGTGGCTAATTACCTGTGCTCTTAACGACGTGAGCCTCCTCTGAGCCTGACTCTGTCTGGCTTCAGCTTCCAGTCACAGTTGTCTGTGTGCCCTGGCTCAGTTCTAAGCCTCTTAGCACAGTTCTGCTCCCCACAAAGGCACTTGGTGCCTCTGATCCCGTTGCCCTTGTTGGGAAGCCCACAAGACCGCCTTCCCTGGGGAAATCCTGCACCTTGGTGCAGGATCTGAGCCACGAATCCCAATCTGCTTCCCTGTGGTGCTGCTGGGGTCCCCTTCAGCCAGGTTCTCCAGTTGCTCCCAACTTCTTAAATGAACATCAGAGACTAAGAAAGGGAAGAGAGTGCCAAAAACTTGCTCTTTGCAAGCAGTGTTGATTCATTTAACTAAGTAGGGAGGGACCTTGGGGGTGAGATGAACACCCCCATGGCACCAGAACACCACCAGCATCTTTTTAGGGGGAGTGTGTTTGCTTAGAGCTGTTTGGGGGCTCAGCCTGGCCTGGGGAGGGGAAAGTGGGGCAGTTGGTGCTGAGGGTTGTCAGTCCTGAGCCACCTGATGCCTTTTCTCTCCGTTCTTCCCACTTTCCAGGCTGAAATCGTCAAGAGGCTAAATGGGATTTGTGCACAGGTTCTGCCCTACCTTTCACAAGAGGTGAGTCCCTTTCTGGCTCAGGGAGAACAGAGCCTCCTGTCCCACTGCAGAGCCTCCTGCCTGGGCAACTCTTTGCTCCTGCTCTGGGAAACCTCCTTGCTTGCTCTCAGCCCTTGTGCAGGGATGAGCTCTTCAAGACAGGTTTGTTCTGGAAGCATCCAAGCAGCCCCCCAGGCCCATCCATCCCTTTTGTTGGCACCTGTGGACAAAGATGGGCTCTGTTCTCTCCTGCCCCTGATTCCAGAGTCATCGTCCAGTTCTGCAGGGGAGGTGGGAGTTTTGGGTTGATAACTGAGGGAGGGAGGCATTTAAAAAAAAAAATACCTCCATATGGCTCCTCCTTGAGATCTGGTTCTTCTGCCTCATTAATTAATGCAGCTGATGAGCTCCTCCCACTCCCCTGAGAAATTAGTTGGGAGGGCTCGGGAGTTGTTGCCTGAGGCAGGAGGAGGATGATGAAGCACACCTCTGGTGCTCTGTCTGTCTGTCTGTCCCTGAGCTCCAGGGCTGCTCCAGTGGCTGGTTTGGGTCAGGACTGGCCCATGGGGTGGAGGCTGTGTCTCTCAGTCAGGATTAGTTGTGGGGCTGGGGAAGAGGCTGGGGTTTACCCACCCACCCACCCATTCTCCTGGAAGACACCGTGGCTCGCTGATCAGATCAGAGCTGCCTGATAACTAAGCCACAACTAAACCTTTTGCATCTCAATGCAACCCCTTTCTCCCTCCCCAAACCCTCTCCTGCTGCCAAGATGGAAAGAAAAATCCACCTGCTGGAATGTGATGGACAAGTTCTAGTGTTGGAGACCTTGTGCTCTTGGAAGAGCAGCACAGTTGTCCTTTTATTTTTTGAAGTATGGGATGCAGATGGTTTTCCTGCCTCTGTTTGAAGCCTCTGTGCTGGGTTCTTCCAGGGCTTTTCCACAGCAGCATCTTCCAGCTGGGATCTGGGATGTGTTGGGACCTGGGATGTGTCCCAAGCAGTGAGGAGCTTCTGATTTTAGGGCTTTTGCTGGGTGTTCTTCGCTCTGTTGTCCAGGTGGGAGAGAGGAGGCAGGATGAGAGGCATTGCCCACCTCAGAGCCCTTCTGGCCACGGAATGCTGAGCAAATACAGAGTGGGACAATTCTGGGAGTCAGGGGGGGACCTGCTTAACCCTGTGGTGAGGAATTGGAAGGAGACAAAGATGCCGTGGGCCTCGGCGCTGTGAGGTCCTTGTCCCAGATGGAGTGGGGTGAAGCAGCCCTGACATCTCGGTGCCAGCAGCTGAGATAACATCCATGAGTGTGTAATGCCAGCAGAGCTGGCTCCCTGTTCTCCTTCCATGTGGTACTGGAAACAGCCCTGAATTCCTCTCTTTCTCTCCACACCAGCATCAGCAGCAAGTCCTGGGAGCCATCGAACGAGCCAAGCAGGTCACGGCGCCAGAACTGAACTCCATCATCCGTGTACGTGGTGCACGTTTAGCTTGGGTTTGGAGGGATGGGAATCTCTGCCTTTGGCCTTCAAGAGAGAGCTGGGCAGGGCAGGGCAGTCGTGACCCAGGCTGGGCCTGGTGTGCTGGGAGCCAGCTGGGGTGAGGCTGTGCCTGCCCTGCCAGCATGGGATTGCCCAGACTTGGTATGACATGGGCACGGGAGAGCACGGATTCTGTGCAAGGAGAGGAGCTTTGCTTTTGAGCAAGAACTGCAGCAGCTCCTTGACATGAAAACACCATCTGTTCTTGGTCAAGGTCAGGAGGGCTTTAACGGTGTCCTTGAGTCCGAGGCCAGTTGCCCTGTGGGGTCCTGTGTTGTGCTGGGGACACACTGTTGAGTTTTCTCTTGGGCTGTCACAGCTCAGGGACTCTAGAACCTCTTTTTTTTTGCCCCTTCCCACCCCTCCTCACCCCGAGGCTGTGGTGCTCTCCAGGACCCTGAGCTCCCTGGTTGCAGCTTGCCTGAATCATAGAATCGCTTGGTTGGAAAAGACCTTTGAGATTGAGTCCAACCCTACCTGTCCACTGCTAAACCAGATCCCTGAGCACCTCATCTACCCAGCTTTTAAACCCCTCCAGGGATGGGGACTCAACCAACCTCCCCTTCCAGCGTCTTGAGAACGCTTTCAGTGATGAAATTTTTCCCGATGTCTAATCTGAACCTGCCCTGGTGCAACCTGAGGCCGTTTCCTCTCTTCCTGTCTCCTGTCACTTGGGAACTGGGTTCCAAGTGCGCTCCAAATGACAATATCCCTCTCCTGTCTTCCTGTCTGCCCATGGTTCTCTACAGCAGCAGCTTCAAGCTCACCAGCTGTCGCAGCTCCAAGCCCTCGCTCTGCCTCTGACTCCGCTCCCCGTGGGCCTCCAGCCCCCGTCCCTCCCTGCTGTCAGCGCCGGCACCGGGCTCCTCTCCCTCTCGGCCCTGGGCTCCCAGGCTCACCTCTCCAAGGAGGACAAGAACGGCCACGACGGGGACGCCCACCAAGACGACGACGGGGAGAAATCAGATTAAAGTGAACAGGGTTGGGGAGGTGGGGGGGGGTGTGGGGTGGGGGAAAAAGGTGTGGGGAGGGAGGAGCTGGGAGGAGGGGGCTTTTTGGGGGGGGGGGGGTTGGGTTAATGCAAGATGCAGTATCTCTCTCTCTCTCTCTCTCTCTAGTTGCTGCGCAGCAGAATCGCGGGGGCTTGGCGGTTGGTGGCACCTTGCCAGGCCTGTTCCCACGGGCAGCAGTGCCCGGGGGATGCCCCTCGCTGCCAGTTACCTCGCAGTAACCTTGTGCTCTCCCCCTATACACCCCCCCCCCCCTTCAAAACCCCTTCACTCCTCCCTGTGTGCCCAGCCTGGCTTCCCCATCCCCGCTCCATCGCAGAGCCTGGCTTGGGCTGCTCTCGGTGCCCAGGGCACCCTCGGTGCCTCGTGGCTTCCCCTCCGCCTGCCGCTCCCTTCTTGGTATTTAAAGATGCTCCTTGATCCTAACGGTTTCTGCACAACTCCCTGCTGGGATCCCTGCCCCGAAACCATCTCCTCCTTCCCTGAAAGCTCTTGATCTCGTCGCATCTCTCCCCCTCCCCGTGCTCCTCCTGCACTAATACCAGGCTGGCACCTTGCTGCTCTGCATGTTTCTCTTCTCACCCAGTCCCGTGGCAGAACGACGGCGCTGCGGGCGCTGGGATTCCTCCTCGGGCTGGAAGAGGGGAGCAGCCACCACCTCCTTCCCCTTCAGCTTCTTGAGGGGCTGGGGCAGAGGGACAGGCAGACCAAGAGCCTTTCCTGGTCCCCCCCATCCCTGCGCCTTTGCCCCCCCCGTGTAGAGGATACAGCAGCTTTCTCTGTTCTTATCTCCGTGCGCTAGCGTGTCTTCTAAATGAAAACAAACCAGAAATGAAACAACAACAACAACAAAAAGAATAAAATGAAATAATAATCTGGTGTTTGTATATAGTCCTTTAGAAAGATCTTGTTTTGCTTTTTGTGTTTAATCACTTATAATAAGAGGAACTGAAAATGCTGTATCAAGGACGTACAAGCGGTGCCTTTCAAATAAAGAAATAAGAAGGTTGGTTAAAACCGTGACTCGCTGTCTGCTTTCTTGCCACCTTTGGGATGATTTTAAGATACTTCTTTCCCTCTCCTGCCCCCCTAGAAAACAGAATCAGTGGGGGACCTTTGCTTGGACTCTCTTTCCTCACCGGCTGCTGGTGGGAATCATAGAATGGTTTGGGTTCAAAGGGACCCTAAAGCCCATCCAGCTCCATCCCCCTGCCATGAGCAGGGACACCTCCCACTGGATCAGGGGGCTCCAAGCCCCATCCAACCTGGCCTTGAACACCTCCAGGGATGGGGCAGCCACCACTGCTCTGGGCAACCTGGGCCAGGGCCTCCCCACCCTCATGGTGAAGAATTTCTTCCTAATGTCTAATCTGAATCTTCCCCCTTCCAATTTAAAACCGTTCCCCCTCATCCTGTCACTACAAGCCCCTGTAAAAAGCCTCTCCTCAGCTTTCCTGGAGCCCCTTTGAGTCCTGGGAGGCTGCTCTAAGGTCTCCCCAAGGCCTTCTCTTCTCCAGGCTGAACAACCCCAACTCTCAGCCTGTCCTCACAGCAGAGGTGCTCCAGCCCTTTTTTTAAGGCTGGGACAGGGCTCCCAACACTGACTTCCAAGTGCCAGGAGGGTTTGTGGAGGAGCCTTGCTCTGATGGTGTTCTCCAAGCCCTGGCTGTTGGCTGGGGCTCTGCAGGGCTGCCTGGGGGGGTCTCAGCTCCACCCCCTGCCAACGCAGGTGTCCCGGGTGGAGCCCGATGCTCCTTTCACCTGTGCTCTGGGAAGCAACCATCGCCTCTGGCTGCTCGGCCACCGCAGGGCAGATCCAGACTGCAAAGCCCGTGGCAAGAACAGAGCTGCAGGGGTCACCTCAGCACCTTTGGGGCACCAACGCCTGCCCCACCGCATTGCACAGCAGCTCCCGGCCAGGAGAAACGTTACCAATCGCTGCAGTCTGACCCCCGCGGTCTCGGAGCCTCTCCGAGGGCTTTGCTGATGCTGAGCGAGAAGTTTTCTGCTGCAAAAGGCCAACAGAGCTCCGGGGCAGGGGCTGCTGCGCCGCGACAGTTGCTAAAACCATCTCTGCTCTGTAAGTGCTGCTGAAAACCCCAGTGGGAGCTCGCTGGCTGCGGGCAGGGCTGGAGCTTTTCAAGCGCTTTCACCTCGAGGTCACTGGTTCAAACTCAGCCTGGGGGTAGGGAGCAGCATAAGTGGATGTTATTCCCGATGGATGTGCAAAAGAGGAGGATTTAGGAGAAATTGGTCTGCCAGGGGTTTTCAGGCTGGTGATTTCAGAGGAACAGAGGTCCCTGTTGTTAGAGCTAATTAGCAGCCTTGGCTGGTCGGGCAAAGGGTCGAACAAACCACGAGGCTGCTGGCTGAGCATCCTTGGCTGCCAGGAGGCTGGGGTTGGGCAGCCGCTCCTGACTGGGCTGGGGCTGGATCCCCACGGGAGATGAACCCACTGTAAAGTACAAACCCAGAGTTTTGGGGTTCTCCAAATCCCCTGCACCTCCCAGCAGATGCTGAGCTGCACCTCGTGCTCCACTCCTGTTTCCCCTGATTCCTGAAGCGCACCGGTTTTGCACCCAAAGTGTTTCTCTGTGTGGTGGGAAGCACCTGGTATCATAGAATCATGGATTTACTAAGGTTGGAAAAGACCTCCAACACCACCATCCCTGCTAACCATGTCCCAAAGTGCCACAGCCACACGTGTTTTTGAACCCCTCCAGGGATGGAGACTCCAACACCACCATCCCTGCTAACCATGTCCCAAAGTGCCACGGCCACACGTGTTTTTGAACCCCTCCAGGGATGGAGACTCCATCACCGTGAAACATCTGCCAGTGTTTCACCACTCTTTCAGTAGAGACATTTTTCCCAACATCCAATCTAAACCTCCCTTGGTGCAACCTGAGGCCAATTCCTCTCAACCTATCCCTTGGGAAAAGAGCCAAGCACTCACCTGGCTCCAAACTCCTTTTCAAAAGCTGCAGAGACCAATGAGGTCTCCCCTCAGCCTCCTCCTCGCCAGCCTAAACACCCCCCCAGGTCCCTCAACCTCTCCTCTCAACCCCTGCTCTCCAGCCCCATTCCCTTTCTCTGGACACTCTCCAGCCCCTCAATGTCCTTCTTCAAGTGAGGGGCCCAAAACTGAACTGGGATGGTAGTGTTGAGCTGATGGTTGGACTGGATGAGCTTAGAGGTCTTACCCAACCTTAATGATTTTATGATTCTCTTACACCAATTCCTGTCTTGATCTCGGCAAACTCTGCTGTCTCACATCTCTCCCCTCCTCACTGGAGGGGGAGCATAAGCAGCACCTTTTCTCCTTGAAGAGGTGAGAAGGTGCCAGTTTTCCCCTGATTCAAGGAGATTTCCATACCTATGTGACTCCCCCTCCATCCCTTTCAGCTTTTCCCTGTAGGACACATCCCCGTGGCTGGCGTCTCCACCGCATCCCCCCTCCTGCTCTCACCCTCCTCATTTTTCAGCCGAGCTTTGCTTGAAACAATGGCCCGGCCTGCAAGCCAGGAATGCTTTGCAGCTCGGTGGAGCAGGGCCTCCTTCCCAATTCATCACTAATGCAGGAACGCCAAACCCTTCCTGGCTGCAGCGAGCAGGAGATAAAAGCTAAAAGAGGCATCAATAATTAAAAACCACTCAAAGCCGGTAAGTGCAAACAGGAGCCAACGTAGAGATCGAAAGCAGCGCCAGACACGAGAGGCTGTCAGCTGGGGGGCTGCTCTAAGGGCTCCTACATCTCTATTGGGATTGTGTCCCCCCTCCCAGTTTGCAGCCCTGGGGTGATGAGGTGGCCCTGGCCCAGTGGGATTGCGGTGATACGGGAGCACATTGGCTCTGACACGGGCCTGTGTGACCCCTGGAGAGAGCCCAGCTCCTGTGTGAAGTTCACTTTGAAGACATTCAGTGACAGCACTGGGTGCCCAGGGATGAGGATCTGGTGTTTGGGCCCAGGATCGATGGCTCAAGGCACTAAAGAACCTTGATTTCTAGGACAGCTTTGGCTCAGCTCTTGCTGACTCGCTGCCAGCCCCTTCCCTCAGTTTCCCGTCTCATCTCATGTTCATTCCAGGACAGACTCCAGCCAGGATAAGGTCCCTGTGTGTGCCAACTGGTGGTACAACTGCCCAGGGAAATTCCCGTTGTCTGAGAGTGCCAGGAACCGAGTTTTGCTGAGGTCAAGGCTGCTCGTTCAAGTATGCAAGTGAGAAACTGAAAATGGGATGGTTTGAAACCACCATGGCCATCTTTGCTCCCTGGGCAAAAGGGTTGGTTGAATCCTGGTAGGGCAAAATCTGAATCTTCTAACTCTGTGCCCTCAGTTCTGCTTTGCTCCAGGTTGGCATTTGGGAAGGGAGCTGAAAGGTAAAAATCATCGGGGTAATTCCAGCAGCAACAACCTGTTTGGCTTGGATGTGGGTTCAAACGGAGCTTCCAAGTGTCCCAGAGCCCAGGCTTGTTTGGTTTCTCTGCCGGTTGTAAACAGAAGGGCTGTTTACAGCACTGCCCCCTGGATCCTGGCGTGGATTTCCAAAGCCCTCCTCCTTTGGGGCTCTTCCAAGCGCTGCCACCACCAGGCACAAGTGTGTGGCTGCCGCGGGGAGCAGCAAACACTGGCAGCTGGGGTTCACCCTGGCTTTCCTGGTTGATTCCACATCCCACCTCGTGTCCCTGTGCCCAGAGGGAGGAGTTGGACCTTCTGCATCCAGAGCCCTGTGGCTGCAAAGGGTTAACTGTGGCTGTTTTCACCCAAGCACCCGCTGAAGCAAATTAATCTCCGGGTTCCAGGTTGTCCTGCTCCAGGGCCCACGTCAATCATCAATGGTGGGTGATGAAGATGTGTCACATCCATCATCCTGGAGCTCCCTGTTCCAGGTTTACCTGTGTCACTCTGAGACAGAGGGGGCAGAGAAGCTGCCTAAGGAAAACCAGTGGGTTTTGGTAAGGAAAAACGCTGCAAAACATCTTCTCAGCCTTTCCTTCCTCTGAAACACCACCTGAGATGTTGCCAGCTTTGCAAAACCCACTTTCCTTAAATATAAGATCCCTGGAGGTGTTCAAGGCCAGGTTGGATGGGGCTTGAAGCCCCCTGATCCAGTGGGAAGTATCCTTGCCATGGCAGGGGGGTTGGAACTGGATGAGCTTTGAGGTCCCTTCCAACCCAAACCATTCCATGACTGTATGATAAAAAAAACAACTCTCCCAACAGAGCAACCAAACAAAAAATAAATACTCTAAATCTTTATATTTGCATTAAAATATATATATTAAAATGTGCAGAAATATGATGTGCATGAAGGGAGGGTTGGTCAAGGGCTTTGGAGTGAGGTGGGACGCTCCCAGCCGTCCCTGTCAGGCTGAGGAACACCCAGGGCCAGGGAAGGCGATGGGGAAGGTGCAGATGTTGGCCCAAACCAGGAATTTTGAAGCCATTAAGGTTGGAAAAAGACCTCTAAGCTCATCCAGTCCAACCATCAGCCCAACACCACCATTCCTACTAAACCACGGCCCAGAGTGCCACATCTACCTGTTTTGTGAACCCTTCCAGGGATGGAGACTCCATCACTACCCTGGGCAGCCTCTTCCAATGCTTCTCTGTGCAGGATGATTGCTCCAGGAGCATTTGGGTTGTGGGAAGCCCCCAGTCCTGGCTGGGAGCAGGGGGAGCTTCTAGTACTCACCTTCTTGCCTCCATCCTGGCCGCTGCCAGCATCAGCAAGTAAATAACATAATTAATAAAAGATTAGGATGAAATGTGAAGCATTAAATATTTAACCTTGTGCCTGCCTGCGTGGTGCCCAGGTACAGCTGGTTCCTGCAATATTTAAGGGTTGTCCCTAGCTCGCCCTTCTCCACCCCCTAAGTGTGGTGACTTCAAGGTGGTTGTGGCTGGAGGGTCCTGGGGGGACAGGGAGGGACCTCCTGGGGACAGGGAAGGATCAAGGAGGGGATGAGGAGGGTCCTGAGGGGAAGGATCCATGGGGAATGTGGTGGGATTGAGGGGGACAGGGAAGGTCCTGGGAATACGGGCAGGCTCCTGGGGGGACAGGGAGGGTCAAAGGGGACAGGGAGAGTCCCGTGGGATGGGGAAGGATTTAGGGAAGATGGGGAAGGATTTAGGGAGGATGGGGAAGGATTTAGGGAGGATGGGGAAGGATTTAGGGAGGATGGGGAAGGATTTAGGGAGGATGGGGAAGGATTTAGGGAGGATGGGGAAGGACTGGGGAGACAAGGAGGGTCGTGAGGGGACAGGGAGAGATCAAGGGGAACAGGGAAGGATTGAGGGGGGACAGGGAGGGATTTAAAGGGACAGGGGCAGATTGAGGAGACAGGGAGGGACTGGGGGAGATGGGGAGGGTCCTGAGGGGATGGGGAAGGGAGAGTTCGTGGGGGGAAAGGATCTAGGGGGACAGGGAGGGTTCAAGGGGGATAGGTCCCCCCACTCCCTCCCTGTTCCCTCGTTTCCCCCCGGGCCTCCCCGTTGTTCTCCCCCACCTCACTCCCCCCCATTCCCCCAGTTTCCCTCGGGTCCCCTCCGGTTGTCTCCCCCCCTCCGTTCCCCCTCACTCCGGACCCTTCAGTCCCCCTGTATCCCTCATATTCCTCCCCACCCCGGTCCCACCCCGTTTCCCCCCGTTTCTCCCCCATTCTCCCTTCCCACCCCCTCCCGGCCCCCCCAGTTTCCCCCTCTATTTCCCCCCTCACTCCTCCCGTCCCAGCCTCACCGCCCCACGTTACTTTGAGTGGCAGCCGCAAGGCCTTGTGGGCCGTGTAGTCCTTCCGCCCGGACCCTTCGCTACCGCACTCCCGGCCGCGCTGCACCCCCAGGCCTGCCCTAGCCGAGAGGCCTCGACACGGCCTCCCGTGGGCTCGGCGGGCGGCGGGGGGACCGTGCCGTGCCCGGGTGGCCTCAACGGGGGCGGAGAGCGGCGACCTGAGAACTACAACTCCCAGAGTGCCCCCGCGCTGCAGAGGCTGG